>QVRM01005354.1:585000-590000 GCA_003439945.1 Dermanyssus gallinae
TACCAAGTTTTGACCCAAGACAAAGCACCATGCTCTCTCTTTCTCTCTCTCTCTCTCTCTCTCTATGTCTGTCTATGTTCTTTCGCTCTCTTCGTCTCGCTATGCTCAGTTCCGTTCCGGTTTTGCACGCCGGTTTTCTACGGCTGCGTCGAGTTGCAAAAATGCAAAGGTTCTAACAAAAACAAAAGTCTAAAGACAGTACAAGCGGTCGAACGAACGGTCTAAACAAGCCAGTCTACACAAAATTCCACACACGGAAATCAGAACGGGGCACGTCGGATAAAAAGTTGCTTATGTCTAGTTATCGTGGGTGCGCCGTGTTCGTTGGCTAACTTGGTGCAAGTGGTTTCTATCGGAGCAGAATTGTGTCGCCCGCCCGAGACTATATACTAAACATTCTTTCATTACTGACGGCTCATTATTACGGCGAAAGCCAGCAACGATACCTGATACGACAAAACGCTACTTTTGGTCTGGTAGTAATTACACGGAAATACTGCGCAGCACGCACTCTTTCTCTCTCTCTCTCTCTCTTTCTCTGACCAAGCTCAGCAGAAAGCTCAGAAATGAGGCTCTTGGTGGCACTATCACGCCTGCTGCTGCGGCTGCTGTTACCGCTAAGTTATCGCCATTGACTTCATGAGTCATTCTGCGGAAAAAGTTCTACGGTCTGTATTCACGTTACTTTACGAAGCCCTCTACGGTCGGTATTCACGTTGCAATCTTTACGAAGCCCTGCCTCCTCATCATCGTTTGCTTCGGCTAAACTACAAACGAATGGGCCGAGCGATACCGATTTGTCGTTGCCGGGTTGGCTGTTGTCGCAGCGGGACCACCGTGCGTGCCGCGCAAAAAGGTCGATTATTTAGCTGTAGAAGGACTAGTTAGCTAAATAGATCTCGGCATCGGTTAAAATCATGTATAGTCACATATAACAATTAATTAACCGACTGGCGACAATGCCAACACTCATAGTGCCAATCACTTCACGCGGAGTGCAAACCCGTCAGGCCCGATTATCGGATTGCAGTGCGTAAAAACACTATCGCCACCACCAGTTGCCACAACTTTTAAAGCGGCTTTTCAGAGTTCAGAGCTCAATGCCAGAGCTAATGCAATGACAAAACAAACGGCGCGATGAGACGACCTCTGTCCGCTGCGCTCGCTTGCAAGTGGAGCTATTGGATTGTTGTGGCTGAAACCACTCGGGCTTAGTGTAATATGTGTAACAGATACAGTTTACCCTCTTATACTGAAATGTGGATATTTCCAATTCCCGGGGAACACTACCTCGCTCTTTCCCCGTTGTACGATGCTGGTTGCGTCTGCTGACAGCTCTGACCTCACGCCCTCGCAATTCTTGACACTGAACAACGACCTTCTTGATATATATATATATATATATATTTCGATTCACGTTCACTACGTGGGGTTATAGTGAAGCTGAATTTTAGGCATGACTTTAGCTCTGTAAGACGAAATCACCTGTTGAAGGCGGTGGGGACGTAGAGCCCCCAGCTGGCACACCACGTCCACCAAGCGTACTGTTACTCTTCTCACCGTGTCCTCCAGGACGATCTCATATCCTCGGCAACGGAGCTGCAACGGGGTGGTCCTCTGCCCCCCACCATCGTTTTGCCTGGGCATAAAAGAGCTAGTTGACTCCCTTAACAGCTTACTCAACATGTACTACTTTGATAATGGTGTCCTGTGGGAAGACGCAGACACGTTTGCCGAAGATACCCGGCGCGTGCTCTATCTTTAGCAGATTTCTGGTTTGGAGCTCAGTCCCAAGAAGTGCGAGATCTATGTTACAAATGATAGTGCGCAGGTGCCCGACCTTTGTCCCCTCCAGGCTTTATTGCCGGGATGTTAGCCTCGACTACGACCTGGAATTTCTGGGAGTCCCCCTCCGACCGCAAGGACTCGCACGCGCACTCAAAAAATGGCAAAACATATTAAAGGACGTCGCTGACAACCTCATTCCACTCGGCGCTCATCGCGCTTTCTTTTTACTTCGCTAGTCGTTCTCAGCTACTAGGGTCACCCACCTTCTTTTCGGAGCCGATCTAGCAGGGCGATTGAACGACCTTTATCCATTGAACGAGTTAACTCTGAACACCATCAAGTTCCTCCTTAGTCTATCGCTGGCACTTTCCGCTCAAAAACAGGCGCAACTGCCGATCTCGAAGGAAGGCCTAGGGATCCTGCGTTTACTTATCTCGGCTGCGCTAGCCACAGTTCCCTCTCTTCTCCGATTCGAGAACAACGTCATTGCACTCCTAAATGGGGCCGGCGCTGTTCAGTACAAGGAACTCACAAGACGCCTACAAGAGGAGCTAAAGACAATTTGCACTAATGCCCCGGATAGCCCTCGGTGCCAACACGAACGGAGCGCATTGTTGCAGGACGAAGTGTATCGTGGCTTACTCGCAGACGCTGTTGACGACTCTACAAAGGCTCGTCTTCGGACGCTTGCCGCTAAGGGATCCGGCGCCCAGTTGTATGCGCTTTCAAGTGCCCCACTGGACACTCTTTTAGAGGCAAAACGACCCGAATGGGGCAGGTCTTCGCCTTGGCTGTGATTTTGTATCCCTTCACCAATGCAAATGTGGTCAACCCGTTGACAAGTTAGCCCATCACGGGTTATCGCGCATCATAAGTGCCGGACGGCGAGCCAGACATGCCAGTATTAACGACACCTTCGGCCGAGCGCTCTGATCTAGCGATTCTTAAATTTCCATGTATTCTAGAGCCCCAGGGCCTCTCCGCCGACGATGGCAAGCGTCCGGACAGGACAACTCTTACCCCCTTCAGCCGGGGCAGGATGCTTGTCTGGGGCGCCACAGTTACCGACTTATTAGCACCTTCGATGGTCGGTGGCGGGGCTGCCTTAGCAGGTTACGCTGTTAATCTAGCCAAGACAAGGAAGCTCGCGAAATACGCGTCAATAGATCACCGACATAAGGTTCAACTGCTAGCGTTCTTGACCTTGAGAGACCTTGACCGGCCAAGGCGACGCCACTCGCAAACTCCGCCACAGAAGCGGTGAGCAGCTGAACATCGCAACCGGAGATAAGAGCTTATCTGCGCGGCGCCTCGATCTCGACGTCCAACGCAGGAACGGTCCGGGGCATGCTGTTGAAGTGGTCCCAGCCGACTCTTTACGAGATGGAGTAATAATTCCCGTGCCCATGTTCCCAGGAAACAATTGTCGTTTCACTTACATTATCCGTTATTTATTAATACGTCATTTCAGCTCTTAACCTTTTTCTGAGCCAACCTTGTGCGCATGAACCGACTCTACGACGACTCTAAAGAAGGTCAAAACGTAAGCATTAGAACTGCTAAGCAAGGCGATCGAGTAGGGTACTTGGTGATTTCTTGAAAATGGTAGATGCAATTAGGTATATATATATATATATATATATGTGTGTGTGTGACTGATACATTTTTAGAGAACAACAGAGCACCTACATGAGAACTTGTACAGATTTATGTACGATGTACACCAAGATGTACGTCCGATAATCGTTAAGTGACTCTAAACAAATAAAACGTGTAAGGTAATTTAGGTTCTTGGCAATCTGGCTGTTCATCGTTAGGACAACTGAATGTTTTCCAGCTGAATGTTTTAGGTGCTCTTCAGGTTGATTTTCGTTTAGAAGAGGTTGCTTTATGGTCATCTTGATCAATTACTTGTGGTGCATCCGCCGTCATCACAGCCTTTACCTGTAGCCAAAAGGCTTTATAGAAAAACGGTTAATAGTTGCTACACGTGTCGCATAAATAAAACGGGTCAGTCTCGGAGCTGGTTTAGCTATTTAATGTTTTTTTTAAGTGCCTGCTGTAGTGATGAAAATGATGACGAAGGACATGGAGGAGGTTGAGTTTTTGTGGGTAGGCAACTCGTACTAACACCCTGTACCACCTCAGAATAGCAACGTGACTTTCTAATGGCATTTTAAGTAAAAAACTAAGACCAACAACAAAACAATTCCGTTGGTGGCAACAACAACAACAACAACGTTAAGCCAAATATAGGTAGGAACAACAAAAACTGTTTTAGCAATAACGACAAGTACAACAAACCACAACAATAATAGCCACAATAAATAATGACTAGCGCGGGCAGATTATTTTTGCTGTGTGCTTGTTCTGGATTCACAACTCTTTGTGGTGACACACTTTCAGACAATGCTAAAGACATCAAGTTTCCGAGAGGACGAAGGAGAGCCGTCTGGCGGGCTATGGGAGAGAAAGAGAGATAGACATGGGGGGGAGAAGGAATGCATGTTGACGGGACCCTGACTGGCGTTTCTGACACATCATTTGAATTACCGGTTGGTCGATCCTGGCGCGACGCGTACCCGCACTCCCTTTCCAAACGTCCTTTTGTAAAAAAAATCGCTGATTCATGATAAAGTTATTAGAAATAATATATATATATGTATATATTTGGAGAGAGAGAGAGAGAGAGAGAGAGAGAGGGCGTACGTGCCCGATATACAGGTACGGCGGTGTACCGAAACACATCGCCGTCACCTTGTCGTCCAACAAATGCAGCGGCGGCTGAAGCTCCCATCAACTGGGCACACAGGACATCAGTGGATGGGCAACAGTACAGTATAGTGACGCCGGTAGTGGCAGCAGCAGGAGTGACGGTTGACAAGCCGTGATCTGAGCTACTTTTACACATACGTAATACGCATGGCGTCGATAACGCGGCGATCTGGCGATCGTTATTAGCATATCAAAGGCGACGGCGCGCGCCCTTTTAGTCCACGCTTGCACATACACGAATCTCTTCGAACAGGAGAAGGAGAGCAAAAGGAAGATGAGGGGAGAAGACGAACAAGATGGACTACACATCAGAAGCATAGCAAACTCGTAAGTCGTTTTTACTTGACTTCCTTTGACATCGGCATTGATCGGCTCGCTCTGCAATCGCTGTCGTCTGTGGTGGCCAGGCGATCATCGTCGTTACGGCTAATGTTTTG